>JAHLJT010009355.1:146008476-146028574 GCA_031308135.1 Acheta domesticus | reverse complement strand
TTGCTATTGCAGTAGTTTGAACTCCTATTTTGCAAGACAAGCCAGTGTTTTGTGACCACTATATTTTCCAAATGTAGTCATTGCTGCCAACAAACTGTGGTCACCCCTGCAGAACTTTGAGTAATTTTTACAGGTGTCTGCAGCCCTCTTTGTTTTTGCACTTTATCAGTTGCTCATCCTGTCAATGATCTCACTGAAAGTTTTCTTTAATCCTTCGATAACATTTGTTTCTTCTTCATTTTGTGATTCTCTTTGCTTGATTCTTCACATGGAATTTCTCTCTTCATGATTTGCCACATGGTGTCTTATTTCTTCTTCTTCACAACTTGGTAGAGTTCCCTCTTCATTTCCTAAATCAGAGAACCGATTGAGAGAGGATTCCTGTCCACTTGCTACACACAGTATTAATTTTCTCACTCTTGCTGTGCGAGTTAGGGCAATACAATTCTTTAATTTACAATGTAGTATAACAGCACTTTAACCTATAATGCAGGTATACATTCCTAGTTGAATGTCTGTCTCATAATTGTCCTGATCACAGTTTTCAATTTGAAACATGTCATTTCCCATGTCCCATTTCTTGATGCTTCAGTTTCTTTGGCATTTGGTAGGAACTTTCGATTCTTGATAGGGAGACCCTGTTCTTCACAAAGTCTATATGTCGTGCACAGTAGTACACATCTAATCTTGAACGAATGAAATTGAACAACTGCACAATGTTATAAGCTTTGTGCAATGTAAAAGTACATCCTTCGCTGCATGTGCAGCATACTCCACGTAATTGTTAGGGTGGCTGCCTCTTAGCACCAATTTCTTTCTGACATGCATTGGGGGTATTGAATTGCAAGGGAGGAATTCTTCAACTCTTCATATAATTGATGAGCTTCCTCTGTTGTGGAAGTGTAAATTACATGCTTGAATTTAAAAAGTAAGGCCAGTTGATCAGTCTTCTCAATATAATTTTTTGAAGCAATTAGCCACCGCCAAAGTGCTTGAAATACATGGACAGTGCACAAGAGCAATGTACAATGAGGACATATTTTTTCAATGAATTCCTCTCTGACAAATCGTTGACCGTGATGCATATATTTGGTCCAGTGCAAGCTCCTCATCCAAGAAAGAAACTATTGTCAAAGTCAAGAAGCATAAACTGCACAAGGATTCTTCAAAATCTTCTTGTTTCCCTGAATTTGTAATGATATACCCCAGAGGCAAACCTTCTGCTGTGCTGAGAGTGTACAGTGTGCAGTGGGCTGAGAGTGTACAGCTGACTGCTGTACAGTCAAGTGAACTCTCTGCATAAGTGGGAATACAATACACACATTGCTTTACAGTTGTGCACTTGCTTTACCCCAACTTGTCTCACACTTCAACATTGACCCCAACTTCAGGAAACCAGTTGAATCATCACCACCAAAGGACCCGTACTTCTTCCTGAATTCTTTGTAAAACAAATGATAGAAATATATTGATCTGGCAAATGCTTACTGTCTGCAGCAGTTCTGGGGAAAAACAAAGAAATAAAAAAACATATAACTTTATAAATTGACAAAATATTACAAAATGTCTGTGTCAGTTATGTAATTCTATGATAATAATACCAAGTTACCTTATATTAAGAACAATTAAAAATGCACTTACTTATAATAATCATCTTTGAAATCATTCATTGCATCATTTTGTAATGTGTGATATGCATTAGAAGGTGAATTATTATTTCCAAATAGTGCTATAATCTTCTCTTTAGTTTCAATACTTACATCACAGTATCCCAATGATGCAGGATGCAGCCTTTGTTCCTGTAGCATGATGGGTATGTTTTAAACAGATTTGAGTACTTTCAGAATTACCAGCCCAACAACTCTAAATCAGGGATACGTTTAGACATGTTAATGCAGACTTAACAATAAATGAATCGTAAATATAAGTTGAATCTCTTAAATACAGTAATTCTTACTTTGTTATTATTAATTCTGCTGGACAGTTTGTACTCGTTGATTGCCTTTGTTTTATTTTCATTTTATACAACATAGAACTGCATTGGCACCTATATTTAATTTTAAAAAGGCATTTCTTTTATTTTAAATTTGAGAAGGTTTGTGCCACTTGCCATTCAATACAGGTTTTGGTGCCATAGTTCTTCACCCAATTCTGAAACAATTTTCTGCTTAAGTAAATATTATCCTCAGAAAGATGCAACAAGAAACAAAGAATTTCACTCAACACAACCTACCACAATATCATCTTCTGATTTGAGCTGCGTGCAATTCATCATACACATAATGCTCCCCCTTCTTGGGAGACTACAAATTGTGTATATTCATGCCCATCAGGTAGGTTCATACTTTCCAGATTGTCATCACTGAAAAAATTGATGAATGAATAATTAAGAATGACTCATGGTAAGTTACAGCGTAAATCCTTACCTACTTGTACTCACTTTTAATAAACCTTTGTTTTTTTCACATCTTTAAAGGTACACATGGTCAATTTCACAGGAATCACAGCTGCTGAATGAAGAAAAATGATTAATGATAACATTTCTAAATGAATAATCAAAAAATATTAATATTTAATTATATCTGAGTACTCATACCTTCTTTCACTGACACTCTAGTCCTTTATACAATTTTACAAGCACACATGGTAAAAATCATGTCTCCACACGATGCATTAACAGTGCATTAATAATTTGGAATTTTGTGCTAATACAGTTGACAAATATACAAAAAAAAATTAATTTAGTTTGTAAAATATACAAAAAGATAAACACACAAAGTAAAAAAAAATTCATTTCATATTTAAGTATTAACAAAACTAAATCATTTGCTGAGGAAACAGGACTAAAATATATTTTATATTACAATCTTCCCGCGCATTGTGACTGTACTTGGGTTTTTATTTCTTGGCGCGTGGAGGCGTGTATTCAGAATGGAATATCTCTCGGCATTTCGCTTCTTTCTCATTCGTGCCACTAAACTTCGCATGATCGCCACCATATCGAATAGTGCTGGCGAATGTGTGAAATCTAGTGGCACAGCCCAGAAAGACGCGAAATACCGATATTCCATCATACAGACAGGCTCTCACGCGCCAAGAAATAAAAACCCACGTATATACCCTAATTTTCTTCGCTCTACCCCTGACAAGAATCAGTTGTTGACATTTCATTCAATCGGGAGCTTAACGTCATGAAAGTGACGTCACTGTAGCGACATTTATGCTCTCGATTGGAAGGTAGCAAAACAGCTGATTCTGTCACGGGCAGTTAAAAAAATCGCAGTACGTCATAGCAGCGAATGAATAAGAATGAAAAACCAAAAGTCTCGCTAGATAGCGCGCCCATTGCTGATTCGAGAGACCTCACGTTCCCGAACTAGCTGCACACGCCACCTCAAACGGTAGAGAGAGGGGTCTTTAGATCGAAACGTGTAGGTTGAAATGGAAGAAGTTCCAAATTGTGACAACAGAGAGTGCTGCTACAGTGAATTTGTGATCAGCTGTTCTGTGCTGTTCAAATTACTTCATTTGGGACGAGTAAATTTTTATTACTTGTATAAATAACATTTCATACTAAATGAAATTAGTATTAAAATTTGTACCTAGATCTCACATATGTACATATTAATACGAAAAGTTCGTACGGACAAGATGCTTACTGAAGTGCATAATTTAAGGTCTCGTTCTGAAGACAGTGATAGTCGCATTGCTTCTTTAAGGGTGGACCGTACACCCTACGTTAACAATTCACTTCGTCAATTCAAATGTAAGTTTATTAAAGTGATGTATAAGGCAATTTTTAAGTGATATAATGAATTGTCCCTAACAGTCCAGTGATGTCAACTTTAATGCAGATGCATTCGTTTATCTGTTCGATTATTCATTAGCTTTTAAAAGTAAATTATTCTTCAAAAGATAAGAAAATCATCAATTGTATAAGTAAGGCTTAAATAACGTGTCTGTTGTTACCAGAGACAGTCTTTCTTTTTACCTACTATTTTTTCTCAATTTCAATGGGATGTGATTCATAGTAATAAGTATGTCTTATTGATTCTCTAAAGATATACATTTCAACAGTAATGTACACAATCAATGTAAGTGTCACAGTAAATAGTATATACTTGCACAATAATAATGAATCTACTTTGTTATTGTGACTACATTAACGAATAAGTAAGTCGTTCGAATGGGGAGAGACGCGCTCCGATAGAAGAGCAACTATCATATGTGCATTCATTGCAAGACATGATCTGATCATCCTAAATATTGGGGACGAGTACACCTTTCAACGTGGAGACGCATCGTCTATTTTGGATTTGACAATAAGCTACACCAGCTCGCTAAAGGCATCGCTGATTGGTCAGTGTTCAATGAAGAAACCCTGAGTGGCCATCGGTACTTAGGATTTTCGGCTCCGTTAACGAAGGGGCCGCAACGTGTCAAAATGCGATATAAAAGAAGACCACCTCGGAATTCCAAAAAATTGAATGAAGACAAGGCAAAGCGCTCGTTGGAGGAATCCAGGTTGTTGGGTTGGACGAAAGAGGCGGAAACGCTTGAGGATATGGTGAAGGCAACGGTAGCAGCTTGCGACGCAGCCGTGCCTAGACGTAGATGTCCCAGGAGGAAACAGCAAATGTATTGGTGGACACCAGAAATAGCTGAACTACGAACTGTATTAACTTAATACAGTACTTCCTGCCTTAATACTATTAAGACAAGAAGAACGGTGACAAGGGCCAAGGCGAATCTGTACCCCAGGGAAAAGTATAAAGAATTGTCCAAACGGCTTATGAGAGAAATTAAAAGTAAAGGCAGATGCTGGAAGGTGCTCCTAGAATAGATCGATAACGACCCATGGGGTATGGCTTATAAAATAGTAAACAAGAAATTGAGGATGGCCTGGAAGGTACCTGGTTTGGATGATCGACAATGGATGAGGAAAGCTATTAGGGACCTCTTTCCCACCAGAGATCCCTGGACGAGACAGACAGCGCCTTCACGGTTGACGCAGCAAACTACTTCACGATAGACGAACCGAGGAGAGAGGCGAAAAGCATGAAAACTGGGAAGGGCCCAGACTTAGATGGAGCTCCCTGTGAGATAATAAGAATAGTGGCACAGGAGTATCCGTAATGCCTTTTGTCAATCTATAACCGCTGCCTTAAGGATGGGAAATTCTTCAAGATGTGGAAGAGACAAAAGCTGAAGCCGGTAGATCAGACGTCGTCGCTGTGCCTCCTTGATACCATGGGCAAGTTGCTTGAGGGATGAATACTTTCTAGGCTTGAGGGGCTCATATGCTTTTCCCACGGGCAATATGGATTCCGGAGAGGCCGTTCGACGACGGATGCCAACCTGGATGTAGTCCTTAAAGCAGACGCAGCCAGAAGAGGAGTTGGCAAGAAGAAGGGATTGCTTCCCTATTCGGTTTTTAAGTCAGATTTCGATAGAATCTCTTCGCGTCTGTTTCAAACAACCGATTCCGTACACGGAAATCTTCTTTATGTTTGTAACGTCTAAATCGTTGAGCCTATGTTTGGATTTTCTCTTTTAGCTTCTCAGCTACTATAAGCCTTGTTGTGTTATTTTGAATTTGGAATTTGTGTTCAACAGTATTTTTCGTTAAAATTTAGACGTGTGCGTTGATTTAGAAGATGCGTCAGCTAAGAGTGATATTTCACGCCGAGTGTCGGCTATCCTTATCGTAATTTTTTTCGTCCAAGGGGTACGGGGCTGTTTATACTGGCTGCCGATCGTTCGTGTTCTTGGTTGGCCTCAAACCTATCTGACATACCAGATACCCAGTTGCATACACCAAGTGAATGATTTCAGTAATATCTAGATCTCTACATAGGGTATGTACCACCTCATTTACGACAGAATTTTCTAATTCTATCCCTCTCTTAGTTTAGTATTTTCGTTTATTCTCCTCAGCGTTCTCCAAATTCGAATGGAAGTAGATGAACTCGTTCTACCTCGCGTCGAAGGAGGTTCCGCGTCATGTTCGTATCGTGTGATTGTTAGCTAGATGACGTTTCACATTATTATTATTATTATTATTATTATTATTATTATTATTATTACTACTACTACTATCTACTACTACTACTGTATATCACGACTATAGATGTTATGTGTCGGCTGAATATAAAATCTACTCCAGATTGCAACCAGCTACCTAAGGAGCAGATCTACGGACTATCGATGATTCTACAATACTTTGCGCAAAATGTGAGCTGTTTCAAATAACGCGATTTCTTGCACTTCCCAGTCTTTTGAATGACCTGGGAGTTTAGGCAAGTTCTTTCACAGATTTTGCGAAACAAATCCCAAAGCTCCGATAACTATCGGTACGACCTGTGCTTTTACGCCCCACATTCGGCTGATCTCGATTTCCAAACTCTTGTATTTAAGGACGTTTCTCTGCCTCCTTGGTAACGACGTTTTGATCGCAAAGTTCAGCAACATCGACAAGTAAACACAATTTTTTCTCCCAATCCCGGATAACTATATCCGGTTTGTTTGCCGCTATCGTGCTATCAGTTCGAATTTGTTGGTCGTAGAACATCGTACACAATCCAACAGACGTCACCGGTTTTGGTGAGTGTTCATATCACTTGGGGCATGTGTTTGGAACGTCGAGGGCGGTACAGATCTGTCTATGGAGGTAACTACACACCCTGTCGTGTCTTTTCAAGTATTCGGTCTTTGGTAGGATTGGACAAGCTGAGACAATATGATCAATGGTTTCTACGTGTTCCTGGCAAATGCGGCATTTATCATCTTGGGAGATTTTGAGAACCGCTTTATCATAATGTGTTCTCAACGCATGATCTTGAGCAGCTCTTCCTGCTTCATGATTAAACTAATGCAAAACAGCAGAGGGGATAGCGAATCTCCTTGGAAAATTCCCCTGTTAATCTGAATACTTCTTGTTTCTACCACTCTCTTTCCGCTGAGTAATAGTAACCTGGTACTCCACTACTTCATACTAGCCTTGCAAAACTCAATAAGTTTAGGATGAATTCAATAGATCTCTAGGGACTTCAAAATCCAATCGTGTGGTACACTGTCAAAGGCTTTCTGGTAGTCAATATAAGCCAGCTTAAATTACGTTTTCGTTTCTTTACATCATTCAACATAATTTTATTCAGTAGCAAGATTTCCTTACAGCAATAGGAACCTTAACGACATCCTTTCTGTTCAACTGGCAACAGATGGTTCTTCTCTAGGTGTCTATATATTTTGTCAGCTATGGCTGCAGTTATAACTTTGTACATTCCTAGTAGGCAAGTGATTGGCCTGTAGTTCTTCGCCAAAGAGCTGTCTCCCGCTGTGGGTAGCAAAACGTTCCGTAATTCCGGGAGTAAAATAATCCGTAATTCCGGGAGTTCCTTAGGGTTTTCTAATATTTTATTTACAGCCTTTGCTAGATGAGAATGTAATGCTGTTAATTTCTTAATCCAATAATTCTGGATATTATGAATTCCGGGGGATTTCCAGTTTCCCCATGTTCTTAATTGATTGGCGGAGGTCCTCTTCCGAGAATTCGTGAACATGTTCCACTGTGTCCATGAGTCCATCGGCAGCATCAACTCCAGATTGGAGCGTCTTTATTGTAGGATCTGGTTTTCTCCCAAAATGTTTCGACGTCATCTTTTGACAGGGGGCACATCTTTGGGGCAGCATTGCCATTCGGTTTTTGAGTCAGACTGCGATAGAATCTCTTCGCGTCTGTTTCAAACAACCGCTTCTGTACACGGAAATCTTCTCTACGTTTGTAACGTCTAATTCGTTGGGCTCATGCTTGGGTTTTCTCTTTTAGCTTCTTAGCTACCACTAGCCTTGTTATGTCATTTTCAATTAGGTATTTTTGTTAAACATGGAGTATTTTTTGTTGAACTGTGTGATTTGTGTGAAAGGTGTGATTTGATTTAGAAGATGCCTCGGATAGGAGTGATATTTCACGCCGTGTGTCGTCTCTCCGTTTCATAATTCTCTTCGTCCATGGGTTTACGTAGCTGTTTACTCTGTCTGTCTGGTGGCCGTCGATGTTCTTGGCTGGCCCGAAAATTATCTGAGATACTAGATATCCAGTTGCATATACGATGTGATTGATTTCAGTAATATCTAGATCTCTACTTGAGGTCTGTACAACCTCATTTAAAACAGAATTCGCTGTTTCTATCACTCTCTTAGCTTTAGCATTTTCGTAAATTCTCCTCAACGGTGCACGAGATTCAAATGGAAGTAGACGCACTCGTTCTATCTCGTGTCGGAGGAGGTCCCGCAGCATGTCCTTATTGTGTTAATCATGGCCAGATGAATTTTCACCACTGACGTGTGTTTTCACTTGGAAGAGATGAACCTTCAAGAGGATGATCGTTTTCAGGGATATTAGATGGTTCTAAATGTTCGTCATGTGGATAGTTCGATCGAAGAACATACTCCGCGTTTCTCTGGATTTTTGCAAGTTGTTCTGCTGAGAATTTTTCACTGCTGAGTATGTACCGTCGTTGACTGGGCAAGCTTCTTTGAGTCTAATGTAGGTCTCATCTCTGGGTTCCGCTCTCTCCATATCATAAAAACTTCTATTTCTGAGCCCCCATTTTTCACTTTTGCATAGTAAAAGCACCACATCACGTCCTTCAGTTCAGCCCGGGCCCACGTCTGACGATGGCTTCGAGGTACTGCCGGCTCTGGGTCCCTGGGACTAACATCCGTGGGATGGCCAGATGTCGACAAGGTGACATTAGCTCGGTTTTTTGAGCAGGTACGGGACATTAGTAGAACAAGGCACAGTAAGATTCATTAAGGAGCAGTAGCCTCAAACGTCTCTTGGAGTGTCGCAGTGTCGTGTATTGTGTCTGTACTATTTGAGTGGAGCCCCAGAAGAGCGGATGCTAACCAACGATCGGAGGAGTGGGACACGTTCTATGAACGAGCCGCGAAAAAAAATGAATTTTTTAAATTTGGGTATAAATTAGTTCATAAATAGTACAAAATTGTGGTATATTTGGTTTATTCGTTTAATGGGTTTTTCTTGGATGGGTATGCTAACTTAACGTTAAGTTAGCGCACCCACTTTCAATGTAAATGTGGATGTTGTGCATTGGCACGAAATGTTTGAACGTTAACTGCGTTCGGCGAGTGGCGGCGCGCGCGCGGGCGGAGTGGAGCGTCTGCGGCGGCGGTGTTTGGCGGCTGCGCGTGGGGCGTGCGCGCAGGCGTGTGCGCGAGGAGGGCCGGTGGCGGCGGCGGAGCGGCAGTGCGCTAGTGGCGGCGCGGGCGGCGACTGCGAGCTCTCCTCTCCTCTCCGCTGCGCAGCGCGCTCCCAGGCGTAAGTACCGCCCGGCGCCGATCGATGCGCGCGCGCGGCCCTTTGCGCTGACGGAGGCGACGGGGTTTGGCGCGAGGCGCTCGAGGCCGGGGCTCGCCCTCGCGGAGCGGCGCCGCGCCGCGCCGTGCGCTTGCCGGGTGGCGCAGTCGGGCATCGATTCCGGGCTCCGCGGCGCGGCGCGGCGCGGCGCGGGGGCGGGGCGGGGCGGGGCGGGGGGCGGGGGCGGGGCCCACGTGAAGGGTGAAATGGCGCCGGAGGGCCTAGGGCCAGCGCCAGACCTCCGCCCTCACGAAACGAGCGTCCCCGTGCCGGAACTCTACCCCACCCTCGTCCTTATCTTTGCATTTCCATATATTGCATGTGATATATATATATATATATATATATATATATATATATATGTTAAACAAATTCTTCATATTGTTAAAGTCAAAGTGGAATTCGTCACGTCTCCGAGAAATTCTCTTTCTTTAGAGCCCTCATTTATAAAGATTGGTTGCGTGTGAGAGCCGCAAAGGGATGGTATACTACTGAAATAATATAGGAGACAATCTGCCTTGCGACTGTGCAACACAAAATTTATATCGCATTGCGTGTCCAAGTAGTTTCTAAAATATATTCACTGCGAAGATGAATAAATCGCGCAACTTTTAAAGCAAAAAGAAGGCTGTTTCCAGCCATTTGGCAATCTTCATGCCTTTTGGGAGTCGAACATTGTAGGTGATTCTTCGCACAAAAATTGACGTTCATTGTGATGCCCACGTAACCTTTCTTTCGTTCTTTTTTCCTATGATATTGTGCTCTCGAAGAAATTTTAAACACGTCTCTTCACTGGAACCAACTTCGCACAAACGCTTGCAATGAAACTCGAAATTCAACCTTCGCATCACACTGTGGAATGCAAATGCACTCGTGATCTGTCGCCCGTCGTTTTCGCTCGTGACCCACTGCGTCGAGTGTCTATTCCGGACAGGCGCCCTCGGTTCCTTCGATTCTCCAACCTCTGTCCCGTTCCCAAATCCAAGCCATTTCGGGGGAACCTCCGCTGGCCGACGGTAGGTCTTGCTGGATGTCACCATCTCGCGGGGGAAGACCACCGCCGCCTCCCGAGGCAAGAGCAACGTGCACTACACATACGGGACTAATGACCTTAGCAGTTAACGCACCCGGATTCACTTATCAATCAATCAGCCCAAGTCATTTTCCATTTGCTTTGTGCCCCGTGTGCTTCTGTTGGGTTCTTTCCTTGCTGTTCCCGAGCAGAAGTTTCTACTCGTATCGACTTCTCTCCTTCTTTCCCCTTCGTGTGGATGTGGATTTGCATGCGACTCGATTGATGTAGTACGCCTTCTCCGAACGGCAGTCTCCTCCACATTGCGCTGCCTTGCTGCTGCCTGTGGAACGAAGCTCAATTTTATCCACCCCAGAGGCGCATCCTGCGAGTTTCTGTGTGTGTGTGTGTGTGTGTGTGTGTGTGTGTGTGTGTGTGTGCATGTGCATGTGTGTATGTGTATGTATGTGGAGTGTCCGTGATTTTCTTTGTACTCGGTCTATCTCATGTTCTCACATTCCATTTATTACGAATATCTTATAATCTTTTTTCAAGATTTTCTGAAACTCTTTCGTGAACCGTCGTCCCTGGCTTTCGACACTGGAGTGTCTGTACCTGCGTGTTCAACACATATCTTTCCCTTTTCGGTCCTTCTGTCATCAGACTCTGGCATTTCTCCGGTTGAAATTACACGATTGAAATTACACACCAAAGAGATTTAAGATGAAAAACGTAGGAGCATGCAGATAATGGCATATTTGGGAAGGGGGGGTCATACGTAACCCGCATTTTACGAGATGCTGCAGCACTGTACCATCTAGGATAATTCGGAAACCATGCATGTAAAAGACTCAGTGACAGTTTTTTTGTCGCTGAAAGTCACAAGAATTAAGTTTTATTAGGCCGTAAACCAGAACATTAAACCTTTTTTGAAATTGCCTTATTTCCTAACACTGTTTGACAGAAGCGCTGGACATGGGATCCAATATAAAGAAAATTTCACATTTAAAATAATGATTTAAAAAGTATTTTTTTCAGAGTATGCATTTTTCGGAAGAATTAGCCGGGGTTTTGTCGCATGTTTTTCGGGGCGAGGGTTTTTGCTCACTTCGTATCAGCAGCTATTTAGATCTTCCCATTGCATCCGGCATTTACACATCACTATCCGACGCAATAAAGACTAATAAAGAATGTCGTAATAAAACTACCCAAAATAAATTTTAAATTGGCAGTTTAGTTTAGAGATTCAGACATGTGGGGAACACGTGAGGGAAATTGTGGGGGACTTCATCGGGACTTCTAGGGAAACATTGGAGTACACGCGAGACACTTGCGGACGAACACGCGAGCTGAGCGAAGATAGCGCGAAGCGAAGCATCTTGAAAGAGTGAAGCGAAACACGCGCGAAAAGATTAGGGAACGTGTGGAAGGGGTATAGGTAAAGGTGTGGAAAGCTTGTAGGGAAACGCTGGAAAGCGTGTGGATAACCGTGTGGAAAGCGTGAAAAGTGGAAAGAAACGCATGGAAAGTGTTTAGGGGGATATGTGGAAAGCGTACAAGGAAACGTGTGGAATATGTGAAGAAACTCTCACAGAAAGCGTGTAGTGAAACGTCTGGAAGGCGTGTAGGGAAATGTGTGATAAACGTGTAGGGCAACGTGTGGAAGTCGTGTAGGTAAAGGAAGAGAAAGAGTGTAGCGGTTCAATGGAAAATGTACAGGAGTCGTGTGGGAAGGTGTGGCTGTGCAATGGAGATGGTGGCTGGGGAATGTTGCGTGGCCGGCGCCCGCCTTTGACGAGAGCGAGTGACCAACGCAGGCTCTCACTGGACGCACGCTTAGCTCGTTCCCTTTTAAATACACGCGCCAACAAAAAAATGGTCTCAAACATTTTGTAAAGCTTGATGGCTGACTTTTATAGTTTTTTGAGTGCTGAATTCGCATCTGAACTTTGTTCGTTTCAATCGCCCACAGTTTAGTCACAATTTGGTATAGTAAGATATGCGAAAATATGCTAAATATGCAATGAAAAAGAAAGTAAACGACTTTTAAAATACCAAAAGGACTTGATTTAAACATGGAAGATGGTTTTGTATTCTTAAGGCTACAGTATACAAAGGCTTTACGTGCCCAATGAAGTATACTTTGTGGTACTAGTTGTCAAATGAACTCTGACTGTGAAACTGCCCCCTATCGATGCGCTGTTGTGGAAGTGTCCACAGTGTAGAAATATTTACCAAAGCGTTCTCTACCCTCTTTGTCGTCCTAACACTTTCTCGTTCCCACTTTCTGCATCTCATACGTTTCTAGAAACTCATGCATTTGCCTAGCTATACAGGCAAAATGTTAAAACGTGACCAAGTGGTGGGTGATACGGCGTTTTTAATATTTTTGGAATCAGCACACTTAAAAGGATAAGAATGAGGTGAACACGTACAAAAAGCTCTTTGGCCGTTCACCTGTGATACCTTTAGCCCAAGGGAGCCAAGAGGATCGTCAATATCCTTCTCCACCGCTCCTCTCGTCCCAGAGCTTCCGGTCGTCACTTGCGCGCAACATTCGGGACGACAAGAAGCAGCTACAAGCACAAGCCAGCGCATTGAGAGCGGACATGTGTCCACAAGAACTTAATATCTCTCTCACAAGAATCACCCTACCATTTACTATTTTTTTCGTTTTCTCCATCATCTTTACGGGCTGCTGCTGGCGGGCGGTGCAAGCGTTGCTATTTCCCGCCCCGACGGCTGTCCACCCAGCGGTGATGGACGCGGCCCCAGCGCGTCTCCCGCCCCCGCCGCCGCCCCCGCCGCCGCCCCCGCCCGCCGCCCCCGCCGCCGCCCCCGCCGCCGCCCCCGCCGCCGCCCCCGCCGCCGCCCCCGCCGCCGCCCCCGCCGCCGCCCCCGCCGCCGCCCCCGCCGCCGCCCCCGCCGCCACCTGCATAATTCAACGGCCTCTCACCGCCTCGTGCGCGGCGCCCCCTTATGAAAGATCCCGATTATATATGATTTCATTTACGCGAGATTTATTGCGCGTCATTAGGGAATGGAGATGACGTCCCGTTGGGTTGAAATAATTGCATTATTTCACTCGACACTA
The DNA here is from genome assembly GCA_031308135.1 of Acheta domesticus. Classification (NCBI taxonomy): domain Eukaryota; kingdom Metazoa; phylum Arthropoda; class Insecta; order Orthoptera; family Gryllidae; genus Acheta; species Acheta domesticus. Next base: position 146,015,086 of record JAHLJT010009355.1, on the reverse strand, counting down.
ATTACAACGCTCGGGCACGTGTTTCCACCCCAGCTCCCTCCGCGCTCAACCAGGCCAAACGCTGTTTAAATAAAGGCGATTCTCAGAAGAATTTTGCCGAGCAACCATTTCAAAATAAATGCTGTGAAGTGGAAATACCGAAATTTCAACAAGAGAATCTTCACCTTTTTACTTTCCCGTTACTGCTTGCGCAGTGTACAGAAAGAATTGCAATGGTGCAGGGAAGGGATGGCGATTTTTCGACAGAAGCCCTTGAACCCTTATTGCTGGGGCCCTTAAACGAAAAAGTGGATAATCTTGTTCCTGGACATAGCAAATTACTTCCTGTAATACGTTGTGTAGTGAGTGGTCTTTGATACCAAAAAATCGATTGACGGCAAAGCGTCTGTCCGTCTGTCTGTGAACAACGCTAGCCGTAAGTAGGATTTTCACCAAAATTTGTATTCCCTGACTATATCTGACTGACATCGCGGCCCTTGCATTTGAAACGAATATTTTGATTTTTCAAGGAACTTTCTATTCCTACCGTTCTCATTGAGACAAGTCCACTTCAGTTCGGAAGGTGACAAGAAAGTGAAATCTAAAATCAAATGACATTTTCTCTGCACAAGTAGTATCGTCACGTGCAGCTGGTCCTTGCCCCTGGTCTGGTTGGGGTGCGGGAGGTGTGTGGAGGGCGCCATGGCGAACAGATGCGGCGAGCGGGGGAGACGGGGAGCCAGCATTTCGGTTCTGTGAGTGAAACGTGGAGCCACAACTGTATGGTATAAAATATTCCAAGGCCTAGTCCGGATCCTTGTGGGCAATCTTTCTGAATTTACCCATGATAATCTTTCTGATATTATCAAAGAAGGCTGACTGCTGTTGGTTACTCCATCGAGATGATCCTGCTAGAGCGCACAAGAGGACGAGTGGCACAAGAAGCTTTTTGTCTAAGCGACGACGCTTCTATTGACTCCTCATGTGCGTGATCACACAGAGTGAATTTAATCCCCTTTTACTTTCCCGTATACGTACGTTATACGGAGTAATGTACGTAGTATACGGAAAGTTATGTAATGCTGCACGAAAAAACCGGCGAATTTTCCATAGAAAACCTCTTATTACAGGGTTCTTGCAACGAAAAAGTGGATAAATCGCGATGCTAAATGTAGAAAAAGAAAATCCTCTAACACATGGTGTAGCCCGAATCTCTGTTTTGTGGGTCCTTGATACCGAAAAATCGATTGACGGCGAAACGTCTGTCCGTCTGTCTGTGAAGAACGCTAGTGGCTAAGCCATTCAGCCAATTTTCTCAAAAATTGATATTCACCTATCGATCTGCGTAATGTCGCAGTCCGTTGAATTTCAAATCCATATTTTCATTTTGAGGGATACTTTACATGAAGACTCTGGGACAATTCCAATTTCCAATTTTTCAAAAAATGGCACCATGGTTTTTTATTAATTTTGTTGTTGGAAAGTGTAAAGGACGTTTAAGAGAATAGTGGAGGTCTCATGTTAGTTGAAAACCCTGATTTTTCGAAAAATGCAAAAGTTTAACATTTTTTCTGAGTCTTGCTGCAACTAAACTATTAAGGCAGAGATTTTTCCCCCCTCAATGAAATCTGTTTGCTAAAGATATATGCATATTTGAAATAAGGTAATGTACAATTTTTCGAAAATTTGAGTATTTTTAGTGTAATTTTGCTGTGAAAATACTATCGAGAAAGTAAGCGCTATTTTAGCACTACTAGTTTCTATTTCACGTCAATAACCAATCCGTCATTTCTCCGTATTACTTTTATTCTTTACATCCTAATTTTAATAGTTGTGTGCACCATCTGTGTGCTTTATAGCGTGTTTCAGGAGGATTCCTTTAATTTTTACTGTTAACTTCATGGCGTGACAATCAACCATATTTCTATTTTAACATTACAATATTAATTCAGAGTACAATTAAATACAATTCGTAGTTTGTTTCATTCCTCCCATTTTATGAGAGTTTTTGTTAAACGCCTCTTTTCTATTTTATTTACCAAGAAAAACTGTTTCGTAACAAGAATAAAGTTGTGGCATACATTGCTGTAAGGAATATTTATGAACACAAATGTAGAACTTTTTTGTGATTTTGGAGGTTTGCGGGAGCGTACATGAATTTGAAAGAAGGCGAATGCTTTGAAGAAATTGAAGTCCGTTCCTCTAGTTGTTATTGTTCGTTGCTCTTTGAAATGTCGCCGTGTGCGCGCCCCGCGCGGGCGTGGGAAGCTCTCAATGGACTTCGGTCGCAGTGTTTATTTAAAATATTTCGCAGCGTTTGAGAACAATAGGACTTTGTATATCTAGAAAAGGGAACTGTAAATAAGCGGGTTTGTACTATTACAGAATTTACTGTAACAGAATTTTGGTTAGTTAAAAATATTTCAATTTATTTTCCAGAAATGTAATGAAACGTGTTCGCAGTGACTAGCGATTGCATTGTTCCAGAATTTGTAAACTTTTTAGCCTTAGGAAAAAGGACTGGACGTCATGAAACAATATTTTGGGGTTTTGGGTTTTCCACGAATGAATGTTGTTGTTTTTCTTTATTAGCCTTTCTACAGTTGTTGCATTTGCGCCACGTGATCAGAAGGGTGATAATAAACTCAAAATATCTCTACTGAACACTTCACTTTTGTGTGAGAGCTGCCTCTGAAATAAGGAATAAAATATTTTTCTTTCACTGCATTAATGAATATGATATTTTTCAAGTCCGATTACACTTCGGTCAACCCTCAAGTATGCTGGGGGACATTGTATTTCTGAAAGGAGTTCGGGGGGGGGGTGTTCCCATAGCAACAGCTGGAAGGAAGCCTCCGACATTTCTCCCCCAATCGCTTGAAGTTCGGACCCGCGTCCTCCCTGTGCTGGTCGTAAGGGCCCGCCTCGCCTGCGCCGTCCTATCTCTGGGGCGCATGTTCGTTTCTCGTCGCGACGTCGACGCCCCCGCCCCGCCCCTTCCCCGCCCCGCCCCCGCCGACGCTCCCTCCCCGCCCTGCCCCCATCCCGCCCCGCCCCGCCCCGCTACCACCTCCGCCCCGCCCCGCCCCCGCTACCCCTCCGCCCCGCTCCCGCCGACGCCCCGCCCCCGCCGGCGCCCCCGCCCTGCCCCCATCCCGCCCCGCCCCCGCCCCCGCACCCGCCGCCCCCGCCCCTTGGCCCGTGCCGCGCCCCATCCACACCCTCGCCGCGCCCCAGCCGCCCCGCCGCCGCCTTTGCCGGTCGGTGGCCGCGCCCCATGCATTATTCACGAGCGCCCGCCGCCCGTGCAGATAGCGCAGCGCGACACGAGTGCGCCGCCGAAGCGCTCGCTGCTCCGCTCCGAGAAGGCTCGGGGTGACACAACGGCAACGCGTGGCAAACAGCGCCTTTTATATACAACACTGTTTCATTGCCTTTTTAATTGGGCCAAAAAATCTTCCGCGTTTCCTCTTAAAATTACATTTGTTACAAAAGACGACGCTTGGTTCGTGTGCGTCATTCCATTGTAATTAGGGAATCGTTATGGCCCGCAGTCATGTGTGATCCACTTGATGTAGGCTTAGTTAATATTCCACAATTTAGAATTATGTTCTTAGTAGTAAAATATTTTGTATTCACGACTGTTAGTTAACAGTTGCCTTACTTGTGGAAGTGAAATTCCAAGATGACTGCAGGGCAATACAACAGCTGAATATTGCTTGAACGGACCTGGGAGTCGACCCCCTGGACGGAAAAATATAGTACATTTTCAGAAACACTTGAGAAAAGTTGTATTTAGATGCAAAGTACGAGTATGTGCATCAGTAGTTTGAGCTCGAAAGTTGTGATCTAAGGTGATATACACTTATTGAGTCGAATATTAAAGTTCATTCAATAAGTAGGATACTGACTCTCCATTAGAACTGTTCATGAATAAAAATTGTTCTTGTTGATTGAAAGACCCGAGTTGAGTAAATTATTGAAGAAAATACGTCACGCGATCCACTAAATCGTCACGCTACTTAATACTTGGCTGAGGCAACCCAAATAAATTTTCTATTTGCTTACTGGTGAAAGAATTGTCCATACTCTGAAATGTCTGGAAAACTGCCGTCGTGAGTACAGTAATGGAAAGCAAACAAGGTATATATATTTTGGTGGAATCATGTTGGGATGTAAATCAGGGTGATATTGCAAAGGTAAAAACTTCATGCCATAAAGTGGTCGAACAATCAAGAAATAGCTTTAAAAAAAGTGAAAATCTGAGAAACTTTAGGTTGCTAAAGTCGCATTTGACCGCTAAAAGCATGAGATGTTTAAAAGATCTATATAGAGAATATTCCAGTGATAGTGAACCTATTTTTGGTTTACTATCTCCGATAATTCCAAAATATAGTACAATTTTTCAACTAAGACTGAATTTATTATTTTAGGGGTACAAAAAACCTCCAATCGTCACGAATTCAAAACTTCAATATCTTCGTTCTTTCTCGTACTTATTCTACATTGTCCACAAATTAAATAAGTTAGTGCCAACTTAACAACCTTCCAGTGCATCTTGCATCTGGGATATTTCTTAAATTTGGAATCTTATTCGTCATCAAACTTGTTTTCCTCTTTTCTAAAAGACACTTTTCATCGCATTCACGAAGTCCTGGTTACATCTCCCGATTTCACCCATTTTCAACTTGTGGGCCGCGTCTATGAGGCCTTCAGGCCGAACAGAACTGCCACTGATTGATGATTTGAAGTAGTTACCTCAATTCCATCGCCAATTATAAAAAAAAGCTCACGAAAACCTCCTATGCTGCTAATGTTTGGGTATCTTGGCCTCATCCGTCGTACCGAACTATAATCCAGCCTAGGTACAACCTCAAATGCTCTCTGAACATCACTCCAGTCTCCTGGTATTCGGCTTCTAACTTCTATTGAGACCTGAAATATCCACTTTCCTACCCCTGAAACCCCCAAGCAACCTCACGCCCCCTTGGAAACTCCTTGTCCCAATATTGACTTTAGATTCCCCAACCTTCCCAAGCAGTCTAGTTGCCATTTGCATTCCAGATCGTTTCACGAGACTCGAATGGGGCAGCATTTTCCTGACCTCATATTCTTACAAACTGATAATGATGCAGTGGCGTTTGCAATAGCTTTCATTGTATAAGAATCACTCAATCATTTCGAATTCATTCTATGTGCAGTGTATTCACTGCTGAGATGTATGAATTTCTCGAACCCCTTAAATATATCGAATCTGTGCCATAGAAGAGAGTAGTTTTTCTCTTCAAGAAGCCATCTCCTGTCTCTTTCAGGTTACTTAACGGCAACAATACAAGTGATTCATCGTTTATTGTCTCACAACTATATATTTGGTTTCTTTGTCGGATCCCGGGTCGAGTGGGAATTCCAGACAGTGAGTTAGCTGATCAGCCTGCGCTAGGAATTGACATTCCACTGGCCCATCCGCTGATGTAAACGCGTATCTAAAACGCTCCATTCTCAGTGCATGACAACAATGCCATGTGAAATGAACGCCAATTAAGGATTGTGCAAAGCCCTGGCCTCATCCCGTACTACTAGGTGCGAGGAAGAGTTATAACGCGCCTTTGCAAGGGCCATTGACACATGATTTCCTTCTGCGAGTTTAAACACTCCCCGTCTGCGAACACAGGAAGACGGACTTTTCCGTGGAACGCGTCCTTAGACATGTGTGAAATGCAGGCAGGCTGCGCAGCTCTTTAAAGCACAGCAACGACGAGCCTGCCTTCGCAAACCTTTTTTCCTTTCCGCAGGACTTCACCATTTGGTTTGAGACAATGGATTGTTTTTCGTATGTTACTTGGGCCTCTATACATCCACTTTTTAAACCTTGTATTATTAATGTACAATGTAAATTAGTTATTGTATCTTAAGTTATAAATGTCATGTGACAGTTGTATCTGTAACGTTTCCCCCCTTTTTTATAATCATTATTACGATTTTAAATATGACATGGCAGCAATGACCTTGGCTGCTGAAGCGCCCCATTAAATCTCAATCAATGAATCAATGATCACCGAGGCTTCACGTAAGTGCTCCCCCGCCCAAATCCGTTTGAAACATACAGGGCTTTCCAGACCGGTCGGAGAATACAAATAGTTGGGAGAAATGGTCTAATGCGCTCCCGTTGGGCGAACAGGTATAACAGCGGCCGCCTCTTCTTTCGATCGGATGAAAACCTGTCGCCAAACGCTGACTCAAAGTGACGCTCCGGCGTGCACGGGACCTCAAAGTGACCTCCGCCGCCGCGTCTAGCACGGGACGTTTTCACACCGGTCTGCAGAGCCGTAACTTTTTGTTATCTAAGGTCGCATCAACTAATAGGCTCATTAGCGACCACTATGAATTTAACGTTATGGTATCTATGAGAATGAAACGATACGGGATGATAGGATTTGAATGACGAACAGAAACAACCATGTCCGAGGCGGACCTCGAACCCCGACCCCTCGGTCCGAGATCACTACGGCACTACTGCCATAGCGATCTCGGCCACGGGGCCGACAGCCTTAACTTGTTGTCAACGTTGGGACTTGTTTGAACGCCGTTCGTTTTCGAAATGCTTTTCCTGGCGCCCGCTCAGGCGCTCTTG